>CAUDMG010003307.1:754751-787251 GCA_958450375.1 Homarus gammarus | reverse complement strand
TATTGTATTACCATAATCGATGTTCGAGTAAGTTTGACATTGTATAAATCCAAATTTATGCAGAGCTAATATTGCATAAATTCATGTTTGCAGAAGGCAGATGTTGACCTTTTACGAAAGGTCAAAGTTTAATTCAAGACTCATTTTTCTGCAAATGTCTATACTGCACATGTAATCACAATGACTTTTACAGTTATGTTTTTATAGTCACTGGTATTGGTGTCACCATTAAACCTGCCTACAACTGATCTTAAGCAGTATAGAAAGAAGATTACCGTAAGAGGAAAAAAGAAATCGCCATTGCAAGCAAAAGTTAGATGTTTAGACAATACCAGTGTTGTACCATAAACCATATTGTTGAATACCTTAGGATGAGAATGTCTGAGTGCTCATAACTGATGGCATCAGAAGTTTAATGTTAGGGATTGTCGTATGTTTTCTCTAGTTTTTAAAACCCAATTGCAGTATTCAAAATATCTGTATTTGCCAAGAAATTATGAGTCATCATTTGGCCGTCATGAAACTGAGGTTGTAGTATTGGTTTTATTGTAAGTAGTAGTTGTCTGCTGTTTGCACCAAGTCTACCAGAAAAGAGATGCAGGTAATTTATAAGATCATGGTTGTCTCAACTAGTAAGCACAAAGTTAAACTTGATGCAATGGAGACAAGAAAATATGAGAGAGGGCTTTTCAGAGAGAGAAAATGGGCTGTGTTATTTAAGATAAAATACTATATGGGAATGCCTTTTCAAGACAGTTTACTCTAAGTGGTTGTTCATGTGGCTAAAGGCAAGAGCCACCACCAGGAAAGGGTTCATTTTTATTATATAAAGCAAACTTGTTTGTATCTTAGCTTTATAAGTGTCCACCCAGAAAAGTGGAAAGTAGAATACGAAAGATCTTGAACTGTAGAGAACTGACAAATTATTTTTATAAAAATAAAATAATACTATTTAACAATACAGTAGATTGGATAGCAATGGAAATAGTGCTTAGAGAGAAGTATTTGGGTAAGAAAATAGAATGTGGTGGTGTTTTCCTCCTGCCAGTAATGTTTCTCGCACTGGGCACAATTATATTGCAGCTTTACTTTAAGGTTCAGGCGTATTAGTGTTTTACAAAGGGTTGAGGATCTGAACACTGGTGTGATACCTTTGTTCAGAATAAATATAAGTATCCAAGTAATTTTAAGCTATGAAAAACAACTTTACATGGTAAAGTTTCTTCTTTGACCTGCACACCAGTTCTCTGGAACTCCTTGTTTACACACCTGCTTAAGAAACCTGCATTTCATCTAGATACAGCTGTACTTTCTTATTACTGTATAGTGTAGATATAAGTGACTGCTTCACTGGTGTAACAGCCAAACCAATGCACACATTTATTACCTACTTTAGCAAGTATTAAAAGCACTTTTGTTTAATCACTGTGAGTATGGACTTGTTCAATGACTTAAATATTTGATAAAGGTCCCACATCTCTGCTACCTTGCTCACCTGTCTGTATGTGGACCATTAGGGGTAGAGAGGATTGTTTGTTCACACTGATGTAAAACCCAGACATACAATATAGTGCCCAGAATTAATATTTTATTTTGAAAATATCCAGGTATAATTCTTTGGATTACTCTGTTATTATTTTAATCCATTTATAATACTTTGTTAAATTATCAGCACACTTGTTGTTTCATAATTATTTTTAACATTTTTTTTTGGGGGGGGGGGGAGTGTTTCGAAAAAGGATAACTTTTAAGAGGGACAGTGTGAAAGGCACCAGCTGTTCCACATACCTTAATGAGTTTTTCATTTTAGGAACAATAAGATGCAAGGTTTTAGGCTAGGAAATATTTTAGTTTCTATGACTGCAATATTAATGTTAAAAAGAGTACAGTATATGAGAATTTATGAAGTGTATATACAAAGCATTTTATGGTATTAGTTTTACAGTGTTGTGTTGCTGCTGCAGTACAGTATTTGTAATCGCTGTTCAACATGTGCTACACTAATGTTTACAATCAGACAAGTCCGTCATCTTTTGACCCAATTATTCGTGGCATTTATAGAATTTAACTTTTCTGAGGCTGTTATGAAGTAAAGTTCTTGCAATTAGTTTATAAACTTTTAAACTGTAAAAAGTATAATTGTTCTTGTGTGTGGATCTGTCCGTCTTTTGTGAGTGGCAGAGAAATTAGTGTGCATATGTGTATGTATGTGTGTATTCTTGTTTGTGAGAGGGCATATGTATTGTGTGTACTTAAACATAAATATGTATTACACATACAGTTAAGTTTGATTTATAAGAAAAATTAATAAATAAAAAACCTCCATTGATTATAACGAAATGACAGCGTCCATATGTACTGATGGCTATGCAGTGATCTTCTGGTGTGTATGATTTATGCACTGAAATGTAATTTTGTGATTTTCGGATGTAATTCACTTTGAAGTTACTTAGAGTATATTAAAAAGCATTATATTATTCAGCAATGTTTCTTTTACTATTCCTAAGAGGTGTCTTAGAACTAAATCCAGATGGCAAGGTAGGACGATACTACTAACATAATAAAACAAGCATAGGAAATGGTTATAACCACGTTACTGTACATATAGCCAGTGCAGACAATGTTAATTCCTCCCCCCCCCCCCCCCCCTCTCTCTCTCTCTCTCACACCACACATAATTTTGTGCTCTATCAAGGAGAAGTGTGAAATACAAAAAGACATTTCCATTCTCATATTCATTAGAATTCTTGAATCCTGTAAATATATATTCATGTTGCCAGACACTTGATGCATGGGAAACCTATCATATGTTGTCGGCATTATGTAAGAAAGTTGCCATTTTTTTAACGAATGTCGCAAAGAAAAAAAAGTGGATATATTTATGGAAGTTTATGGATACGTTTTAACATTTTCTAATACTCTTTTGGATACGTTTGTATATTTCTCACTGCTAACGCTGCCCATGACTCCAGTGGCCACCACAAGTCTGTCGGTAAACATTTGAATCACATATGGCTAGATATAACTGCAATAATGTAAATTTTTTTTTTTTTTTACATGATTAGCTCACCAGGACACATGAAAATGACCCACATCAGGTCTTGGGCAGGGGCGATTCTACGGGGGGGCCATGGCCCCCCCAGATTTTGGGCTGGCCCCTGGGTTGTCCCCCCCCCCCCCCTTTTTATTCTCAAAATTGTAATTCCAACAACCAGGAAGTGAGTCAAGTGACTCAGGCAATGAGTGCACCGCACGCCAGGTGCAGGCATGGGTGAGGTGAGGGCAGGAATTAGGAGGGTGCAGATATGCGGGGTGGGATCCAGAAGGACAGAGATTCTTGTCTGAAGATTTGAAGGCATTGCAGTTACATACTCAGTCAATCAAAGTGATTTACAACATGAGATACCTCTGGTGAAGAATTGCTCGTGAAGGAACAAAAACCTTCATCGCTCGTGCAATTTATGTCATTTATATGCCCTTATAAGGCTGCATTTGACTGTTTGTATAAATTACTTGTTGATAGCTGTAACTCTCCCTGTTACCAGTGCTTCATGCGAGAGAAGCTTTTCGAAAATGAAATTAGTGAAAACATTCCTAAGAAATTCCACGTCCAGTGACAGACTGAGTAACATCGTGCTACTATCGAATGAAAGTGCATGCGCTGAGGGAATTGATTTAGATTGTTTTGTCGGCGAGTTTGGCAGCCGACATAATAATCGTAGGATTAAGCTGCACTGAATATACTGCTACCGTCACAGTACCGTGTGAACTGAAACCGCACCATTGCCCTTTGCCATTGGGTATAATGTAACAGTTGCATGCGGCGCCCATGTCTGAAAACGTAAACGTTGTCTCCATAATCTCCATTATGTGTGAAGCGTGAGATCATTCACTTTTTCGCTGGTGTATGTACATACATTGTAAAGACGCTGCTATATTTTTCAATGTTTGTTATGTGGTACACCCGCCCTTTATGTGACTATGTGAGCAATAATACAGTTTTAGAGATAAGTTCAAGTGTGTCAATACTCCAATGAATCATGATTAGTGGAATAAGAGCGTTGCCATTATACCGCCATATGCTGATTATTTTAGGCTGGCGTCATGAGAGACGTCACTTCACATTTGTCAATCAAATTGGTGTTATAATGCCAAAAACTGCATCCTGCAAGTTGTACACAGGTTTGGTTTTGCCCCCCCAACATTTACCTTGGCCCAAAAGTGACCCCCCCCCCCCCCAGGGCCCCCACTTTCCGAAGGCTAGTGTAGTGGACTTCTCCCCTACAACTACCTAACTGCGTAGCCACGCCACCACCTGTTACCGTCTTCCCTAGCAACCAAGCGTATCCGCATTCCATTGTCCGCCGTATCTTAGCAACGGAACTAGTCACCAGCTACTTCTCGGGTTTTCCCACCATGACTCATAGCCGCTGCTGGGTGTATATAAGCTCTGTCTCTCCATTGAGATTCATTCTCACTGATCTTCTTGAACAAGCAACACCTCCTCCTCTGCCGCTGCCTGGCGACCTTCGCCTCTCCTCCGCCTGCCTGGCGGTCCTCGCTCCCGCCAGCGAGCATGTCCTTCTCTGAGCTTCCTCACCAACCAACTCTCATTCTGGCCCATCTTCCTGAACACGCAACACCTCCTCCAGCAAGCTCCTAGCTGTCCAGCATTCATTCAACCAGGAGGCCAGCAACAGGCAACACCTTCTCTAACGAAGCTCCTGCACATCTACCTCCTTCAACAAGTTACTCACCGCACGTCTCTACCAAGCAGCCCCTCACCACACAGCACCTCCAGCACCAGACTGTCTTATCATATAACTTATATATTATACAAGAAAACCACATTAGAGTTTCCTTCCATCCTGAGTGCTAGACAACTTTAATATCTCGATACCCCTACACTAGAAACGCCACTGGTCTGGGGGGGGGGGGGGGGGGTTGGATAATAAAAAAAGCAAATATTAAATACAAATACAATTTAATATAATAATAATAATAATAATGATAATATATAAATACAAAAAATGTGAGAAAATATATACTGTACAGTATGTATGGTGTGTTGTCAACGAAACAATTGAAACCCTGCAACTGTGTGTAAATGAGGCATTAAGTCATATCAGTAACCTAGAACTAGTGTGGGGTTCAGGATGGGATGGAGAAAGGAAACTCACAATGTTGTATTGGATGTACAATGCAGCTTGGTGTTGGGAAGGCAGCGTGGTTACAAGCGTGATGTAGAGAGAGCTGGTTGGTGAGGATGCTCAGAGGAGGACCAGCTTGTGGGTCGCCGGCGGGAGAGAGGACCGCCAGACAGGCGGAGGAGGAGGAGGTGTTGCTGGCTGGTGGTGTAGGTAGAAAAGAGAGTGGTCACCATGAGGTCAGGTCTTAAGTAGCGGGGGTAGGCGTGGCTTAGTAGTTGACACCCGTCGTGTAAGGCGGCGCTGGTTGACCTCGACCACGAGGCATACACTGGGAAATTTGCGGAGTCGGCTACCCAGCGACAAACAGCGTTTGTCGGGGAGAAATCAACTACACTAGGTCCCAATGTTTGTGATGCCATATGGCAGCAGGGTCTACCATTAGATAATAGATTATGCTTTCAATATCTTAAGCATTTTTTTTTAAATGAGCAAGTCAGTCAGACGGAAACGATACGTTTCGTCCGAGCGAGATGGGCTAGAAAAATTGACAATTCGTGGGAAAAAACTACGGAAACCGGGAAAGTTCACGGAAAAGTGCTCGTGTGACACAGCCTTTATATACTGAGCCTTATTTTGGGAGATAAAGGAAAAATAATAATTTATGCTATAGCGTTTCCGTAGGAAATTTATAGTTTTCAAGTTATTTAAATTTTTATATTCTAATTAAAATTTCCAGCATTTACGCGTAACTCCGTCAATCAGCATGAGTGTCGACGTGACATGATAGTTATGCGCATGCGCTTAATTCTTCATTGGCCAATCAGCGCAAGTCTCGGTGAGCAGGCACTCGGTGGACGGCGCGTCGGTGACTCGGGCAATTAGAAAATGGCGTCTGTGTGTGAAATCAGAGAAGCAGCAGTGTTTGACATCTGTAGGGCTCACGGTGTTCTTGTTTTGTCAGTAACGTGTCCGAGATGCGATTCAGAGTCAGTACCGTGTAGGTCGCCATACGTGGTACTGTGGCAAGAGATGGACATTGACGAAGAGAAGAGATTTGGTCTGTGGATTTTCTGCCTTCATTTAAAGGACATCAAATTCTGCGTACTTCGTGTGGGCAAAAAGAAAAAAAAAACATTACTGGCAATAATTTGCTAGGTCCATGTTTCAAGGGCATCACACAAACGAGGACACCGTATTGCACCACTTCCTCATTCAAGTGGCATCACTATTCTCCTGCGTCTCTTAATTAAGGTAAGTGTCTTACACCGGACGGTCCGCTACCCTGGCTTGGAAGTTAGGTTAGTAGGTATTTCTGGTTTCTCTGGTTAGATTTCTTCATTTTTGTTATGTAGTCTAACTGATAGCCTTTACTTTAACTAAAACAAAAATAAGATACTCAGAAGAACGCAGATTTTGTTCCGTTTAGGAGACGAACATGTCGTACACATGAACAATTTCAAAATACAACCCAACTTTCGTTACGGTACAATTTCGGAGCTTTTTTGAGTTATTGGTAAATTTTCACTTGTCACTTTACGAAATCGAAGTTGAAACTTTTTCCGGTGTTTTTTTTATGTGTTATGACCGAATTTGACTTTCATTTCTGGAGCAAATCCGTAGTTTCTGAGATAGCCAGGGCCTTCCCATCAGAATCTAGAGATTTGCTATAAAAATCTAAGGTTAAAAAAAAGTACAAAACACATCTAAAACCATAGGAAAAATAGTTTTGAATCTAACCTAACCTACCTAGGGAGTTCACAGTCGTTCGATGTTCTGGATGTATTAAACATCTCGCTTGACTGTAATTTGCGCCAGAAATGCCATTGAATTGTCACAATTACCGATTGCAACAATAAAATTCCCGAGATTTGTTAAGTGGCAACGAGTAAGATAATACCATTCTATTTTTCTAAATATATTGTGAGTAAAGCGAGTTTAAACATTATATCTGACCCGGGGATTTGAAAACATGGCGAAGCAAAAAGTGCTTGTTTGGTCATTTTACAGTCCATAATATCATGCGTAATTCATGTATTTTCGGTCTTAAATCAGTAGATTACATGGAGGAAAGAAGAACACCGAAATGTATGGAGAATGTGGATTAACAGTCAAGGATAGCGACAAAGCTGTTAGCTGTGATGTTTGTGAAGTGTGGTTCCACATCGAATGGGAAAAATTACCAGAAGAGGTATACAACTTCATGCAAGATGAGGAGGCAGAAGGAGTGTTGATGTGGTACTGCAGTCACTGCAAGAGGGGTTGTGCTAAACTGCACAAGTACATAAAAAGAATTGAGCAACAACAGGTGGAACAAATGACCAGACAAAATGAATTGGAAGGCAAAGTAAATCAACTGAGAGAATTTACAGTACAGGAACACGATAAGAATAAGGAGATAGAAGTCAGGATGGGTATATTGGAGGCAAAGTGTTGAAATAAATGATGTGTTGGAAACAAATGCTAAGAATGACAGGGGTTTTGAAAACAGACTGGGAACCTTGGAGTTTAGAAGGGAAAGTAGATTCTAGCAGGGCAACAGGTAGTGCCACTGAAGTGAAGCGGGAAGACAACACAGGGAAACCTGAGCCTGTTGGTGAACTTATAGAGGAAATAAATGAGAGAAAGAAGAGGGAAAACAACATAGTGGTATATGGTGCACCAGAATCTGGATCCCCAACAATGAGCGAAAGGATTGAGTGATAAATCTTATGCACTGAACCTAATATAAGAATGTGGCATCACTAGTGGCCAGGAGATAATAATTAAAGTGATTAGGCTGGGTAAATTTATCTAGGGAAAAGCTAGACCTATGCTAATCAAGTTATCTACTGCAGATATAAAGGCAGGAGGCAAAAAACGTAATGGACTCCGGGAAGGGGAGACACAAGAGTGGTGGGTCCACCGTGGACGCGAAGAGTCGTCAAAATAGGGGTCCAAGAGGAGAAACATGTATATACCAATAGTGTAAATAGTGTAAGGAAACTGATTAAAATAGGAAAAACAAAATGTTAATGTAGGTAAATTTCATATTATGTTAGTAATGTGGATGTGTCGAGTTCAGACAAGTTAATAGAGTTAAATGCACAGTTGAAGGAGATGGAAAATACTCCGCAAGTAATAGCCCTACAGGAGGTAAAGCCAAAACACTACAGATATGAACGGATTACAGCAGAATATAAACCTAGAAGGTTATGACATTATAGAGCAAAATCTTATTAATGAAGGGAGAGGTATGTTAATATATATTAGGAAAGGAACCAAATTTTACAGTGTTGAACTTGATACTAAGTTTTGTGAGTATTGCTGTATAGAAGTGCCATGTAGTAGTGGTAATTTACTATTTACCTCCATTCACAGAAGCCCTAATAGTGATGAAAGCAATAATGCTAAGTTGCTCCAACTTATGCAGGAAGTCAATGATAAAAATGTGCTTTATAAAATAATTGTAGGTGTTTTTAATCTTCCACAAATAAATTGGAGTAATTATACTTCTGTAATGGGACTTGAATGATGTTGGTACCATGTTCATCGAGAAAGTACGGGACTACTTTCTCACTCAACATATAGAGGAAATCACCAGGATAAGAGGAGACAGCACCGTAACGAAGAATCTATAGTAGGAGATATCAAGCTGGAGAGTCACTGGGAAAGAGTGACCATGCCTGTATTTATTTCCATTGTGACACAGGAGATGGAAGACAAAAGTAAAAAACAAGTGTACATGTATGAAAAAGCAGATTACCTACTGATGAAGCAAAGGCTTAAGATGGACTGGATCCAATACTTATCATTGGAACCAGATATTGTAAGTAAGTGGAATAAGTTCAAAAGAAAATTCCAGGCAGTCATTGACGAGTGTGTCCCTAAGATAATCAGAGGACTGAGGGTTAGCAGAAAAAGAACAAATGAAAAATCACCCATGAACAGGAAGCTCTGGACTAAAGTGAAGAAAAAACAGACTGGGGGGGGGGGGGGAGACTGAAAATAATGAAAACGAAGTTCAATGAAAGAGCATGCCATATGGCAGCAAGGTCTACCATTAGACTCTGTAGTATAAGCTAGGCAGTTGCAGGCGTTGTTACTGATGATTGAAAAAAAAAACACCATCGAGGAGGGCACTTCGTAACTGGCAGGGTAAAGGGGGAGGGGCTTAAGCCACCCCCCCCCTTCCTTGAGCCCTTCCTATGTACGTGCGTGATCCCAACAATCATCTAGGCACCTTGAATTCTCCCTTCATACTTCCTAATCCTATACTGTGTACGGATTACCCCTTTGAAACGTGTACCATTTTCTGTGACGCAACACTACAGAAAATTTAGATGCAACTTGAGGTATACCGAGTTTTTTTTCCCCACATCCGCTACTGCAGTTTCTTTCGTAAATATCCCAACACGTCTGATGGCGCTTATTATGCTAGTGGAAGCAACTTTCAGTGCAACAAGCCAGCCAGGGGTACAAGACATTTCATTTTAAATTTGGTATACTTCCTTTGTCCTAATCTTCGTAAACATTGTGTTCTTGAAGTTTCTGTGCGGTAAACAAACATTTGTTACTTGACCTTTCCAAAAAGCTTGGCTTATATATACAGTATATATAATATATATATATATATAATATATATATAATATAATATATATATATATATATATATATATATATATATATATACAGTATATATATATATATATATATATATATATATATATATATATATATATATATATATATATTATAATTTTCACCACCTATCAGCTTACTAGCCGTTCTGCTGATTTTTACATGGGCTATATAGTGGCGTTTCCACAGGGCTGTAAAGTGGCATTTCCACAGGGCTAGTGGCGTTTCTACCTAGGCTATTGGTGTTTCTGCAAGGCTAGTGGTGTTACTACAGGGTTGATGGCGTTTTTACAGAGTTAGTGGCGTTTCTAAAGGGCTTGTGGCATTTCTACAGGACTAGTGGCGTTTCTGCATGGGTTAGCGGCATTTTTACAGGGCTAGTGGCGTTTCTACAATGGCTAGTGGCGTTTCTACAGGGCTAGTGGCATTTCTACATGGGCTACCGTGGAATTTCTACGGGGCTTGTGACGTTTCTAGAGGGTTAATGACGTTTATACTGGGCCAATGAACTAATTCCAATTAAATTTATTTATAATATTGGAATTTATTTATCGCCACACCTCCCTGTCAAGTACTGGTATCCTTCGTGACTCTTTTTTTTAACTGGTTGAAACACGACGACCCCCATTAACGGAAGAAGGTGATTAAAATACGAACTCAGTTTCTTACCCCCATTATACGCCAGCCCTTGTTCAATCATGGCTAACTTTCGTGTTTCATAGTACAGTATGGCCATCCGACCCAGGGAAGTCTTTGCACATACATATGGGACACTGTGGATCACATTGAGTACTTAGGTTATTTTTGACTCCTATAATTTTATCTACATGGACTAGATTGACCAAATGATGAATACTTTTATATGATGAGCATTATATCCTAGATTACTGAGGATAGGGTGTTCACCACGGATGCTGAGGCCAAATGTATTTTCCAGTAACTAAGATTTCGTTGGTACTGATGACTTCGGGCGATATCTCATAATAATCTGTGCACACGAGAAAATTTCTCTCCTTGATAGTCCCTCAAACAATGTGACTGCCTTTGACACACATACTTTGTCGACAGTATGGATATTCCAAGCATTAACTTGCTATCTTGGAGTGGCAATACTGTATATTCTTTACGTATATTCTTTACTAGAGTAACTCTGTCTTGTCACCAGCTTTGATCAGCGACAAATTGATATCCTTACCTTTTAATCCAAGTTTGACTACCACTATTTTAAGTGGGTTACAGAAATAAGGCCTTGAAATTTAAACCCATAACTGGGGCTTGTATAACTTACCTTTAAATTCCGAGTTAACAGCTGTAGGTTCGTATTCTTATTGTACTTCCGGAAGGAGACGGTTACTCATCTTGTGTGTTATCCAAGGACTAACGTAATGAACAAGGAACTCTTATATTTTCTTTAGGCTCCCGACATTGGCACTATCTATTGGGCAAGTCAGAAATCATAGAAAATGGTCATTTGCGTTCTCCGGAATATGGGTTTTTTAACGGTAACTCTAGTATTTCCCACTGATTTAACTTTCTCCTCCATCGTGTATTTATTTAGTTAGTTATTTTGATTATTTATCATTTTACCACCTATTGCGTTATTTGCCATTCTGGCGGTTTGCCTGTTTTTGTTAGTTTTGTTCCTGGAGTACCCGGAGGAAACCTGTAATATTGGCAGTGTCACACTGGATAAGACCCTCCTCAGTCCTCACGTGTGTCTGGACCACGCAGGACACTAACCCAGGTCACATTTACAAGAGATACATGCATTAATGCTGTGCCACCACACCTCAAATTATTTACTGTTGATTACAACTCATTTCACTATTGTAATCTTTGTTTATAGCTTAATCCTCACACAAGGTAAATAAGAAAGTGTATACGGTTTATAAAGTTTGTATTTAACTGCATAAAACAAATAATACATCAAAAGCATAAACGAAAAGCTTGATTACTGGGGATGGAATCACGTTTTTCACTGAAATGGTTACTGCAGACTACGTGTGATTATCTAGCAACTCCAATGATTTACTTTTTAAGTATGCGATGTTACGTTTACTTACGTTTACTTAGTCGGAAATGAAAGTTAAAGGTGGCTGAATGTAAAGGACCTGTCAAGTACCAATAAATTAAGGAGACCTTTTTTTTCTCAGTTATTTTTAAATTGTCACAACTGCAGTTGAAAATGTATATCACAAACGTGAAGCAACTGCTCAAACACAATATTGATTACTACTCTGTTATGTGAAAGGAAACGCGGGGATCTAAGTTCATGTTGATGTTCGGCTGTTACACCTTAAAGTTAGTTCAGACTTGAGACGAGTAAGGCTCCTCCATAGCCACATCTAGTGCTGGTGATTAGATAACGGTGTGTTACCTACTGTATGTTATGTATTGTTTCGTAGGGGTTCATAGCCACAACTAGCCATGAAGGTCGACTTGTCTTAGTCTTTTAATAGAGGACTTTATAGCCAGACCTAGTCGTAACAGGTTAGGTTAGTTATTGTCGTAGGTTAGCATCTTGAATTGGTAGTGTCATGATTGTTTATCAGACCACAGCTTACAGACGAGAAAGATGCACGAATGCTGCCTCGGTGTTCGGCTTAACTGCATCGGGAAGAGATGTAGTTATGACTTTACACTGGCATCAGTACATAGTTGTTTCAGTCTCACTGCATCCTATTTTAAGAAAATACAGTGTTCCATGAGCGTCATAAACATGTTTCTTCTCCACCACCGTCGCCCCTGCCTACCCCCCCTATTCCTCTTCCCTCCTTCCACCCCTCCTCCTCCTCTCCCCTTCCTCCTCCTCCCCCTTTCCTCTTCCTCCCCCTTTCCTCTTCCTCCTCCTCCCCCTTTCCTCCTCCTCCTCTCCCCTTCCTCCTCCTCCCCCTTTCCTCTTCCTCCCCCTTTCCTCTTCCTCCTCCTCCCCCTTTCCTCTTCCTCCTCCTCCCCCTTCCCTCCTCCTCCTCCCCCTTTCCTCTTCCTCCCCCTTCCCTCCTCCTCCTCCCCCTTTCCTCCTCCTCCCCCTCCTCCTCCCCCTTCCCTCCTCCTCCTCCCCCTTTCCTCCTCCTCCCCCTCCTCCTCCCCCTCCTCCCCCTCCCCCTCCCCCCTCCTCCCCCTCCCCCCTCCTCCCCTCCCCCTCCCCCCTCCCCCTGCTCCTCCTCCTCCTCCCCCTCCCCCTGCTCCTCCGCCTCCTCCCCCCCCCCCGGCCCCTCCTCCCCGCCCCCCTGCTCCTCCTCCCCTCCCCCCTGCTCCTCCTCCCCCTCCCCCTCTCCCCCTCCTCCCCTCCTCCCCCTCTCCCCCTCCTCCCCCTCTCCCCCTCTCCCCCTCCTCTCCCTCTCCTCTCCCCCTCCTCCCCCTCTCCCCCTCCTCTCCCTCTCCCCCCTCCTCCCCCTCTCCCCCCTCTCTCCCCCTCCTCCCCCTCCCCCCTCCTCCCCCTCTCCCCCCCTCTCCCCCTCCTCCCCCTCCCCCCTCCTCCCCTTCTCCCCCTCCTCCTCCTCCTCCCCCTCCTCCCCCTCCTCCTCCTCCTCCCCCTCCTCTTCCCCCTCCTCCCTCCTCCTCCTCCTCCCCCTCCTCCCCCTCCTCCTCCTCCCCCCTCCTCCCCCCTCCTCCCCCTCCTCCTCCTCCCCCTCCTCCTCCTCCCCCTCCTCCTCCTCCCCCTCCCCCTCCCCCTCCTCCCCCTCCTCCTCCTCCCCCTTCCTCCTCCTCCCCCTCCTCCTCCTCCCCCTCCTCCTCCCCCTCCCCCTCCCCTCCTCCTCCTCCCCTCCTCCTCCTCCTCCTCCTCCTCCTCCTCCTCCCCCTCCCTCCCCCTCCTCCCCCTCCTCCTTCCCCCTCCTCCCCCTCCTCCCCCTCCTCCCCTCCTCCCCCTCCCTCCTCCCCCCTTCCCCCTCCCTCCTCCCCCTCCTCCCCCTCCCCCCTCCCTCCCCCTCCCTCCCCCCCCCCTTCCCGCCCCCCCTCCCTCCCCCTCCCTCCCCCTCCTTCCCCCCTCCTCCCCCCCTCCTCCCCCCCTCCTCCCCACCTCCTCCCCCCCTCCTCCTCCCCTCCTCCTCCTCTTCCTCACAATACAGGATGATTGCCTTGGGCATTTTGTGCCGCGGCCTCGTAATTTTTAAACATCGAAAATACAGGAGCATCGTTATTGGTAATTTGTTATGCAAAGTTGTTATATATCGAAGGCAAATCTGGGCCGAGTCGGGAGAGATTTTCCAAAAGAGTCTAAGTTTGTGTGGCAGGGGGTGAGGGAGGAGAGGCTTCCTAATGACAAAATAGTGAGGGATAAGCGGGAGGGATGCTGCCTGGTGCTCCTCTCTCTCTCTCAATTTTTTGTCCTCTTGTCTTCGGCTTCTATTTGTGTATTTCTTCCATATATAAAGCTGTCGTGTCTTGACTTATCCCACTCCTTTGTTCCTTCTGTTTCCACTTTCTTCTCGCTCTTCCTGCTATTCCCCCTCTTACTGTTTTCGCTCCTTCCTCTTTTCCTCCCAGTCTTCACTCTTCATCCACCTGCTTCTATCCCCTTATTCTCTCACATGTCCCCCTTCTTTACTCTCTTATATATTCCCTTTCCCTCCTTCCCCGTTTTCCCTTCCTACATGCATTCACCTTACATCCTTCATCTTTCCCTCTCCTCTTCTACTTACTCCCTCAACCCAACCTCCATCCCTACACACACACTCTCTCTCTCTCCCTCCCTCCCTCCACAGCCATCATCGTAGTACCGGCCAGACTCCCGTCACTCCGACCCTCTTCTTCACGACACCATAAAACTAACGCCTGTGAACGGCCTCCAGTATTTCCTATCGCTCAAACACGGCGATATATTTCCTCATTAACGGCCGATATATTGATCGATAAACCATCGGCGCGACAGGCGGAAAATTGGTGTTTGTGCCAGCGGTGAAAACATGAATTTTGTTTTGCGTTGCCTGTGTTGACCCGTTGGGGGCAAAGGGACGCTTTTCTTTTGACGGTGAATGCTCTCTCTATCCTTTTATTCAATTCGTCGTCTATTCTGTTCATTGATCTCTCGTTTATTTCCACCCCTCCCCTTTTCTCTGCGTTCTTTTATTTCTTTATTAAATTTTTCATCCTTTCCGTTCATTAGTCTCTCGTTTCCCTGGTTTTAATCACATTTCGTTTATTTGTTGTTCGTATTTTACAGTGTGTCTTGTTTGTATATATATAAATATTGTAGTGTAATACTCGGGATTTCATATGACTCTCTCTCTCTCTCTCTCTCTCTCTCTCTCTCTCTCTCTCTCTCTCTCTCTCTCTCTCTCTCTCTCTCTCTCTCTCTCTCTGTTCCTTCCCCCTTCTCACCCCCACCGCTCCCCCCCTTCCCTCTCCACGCTGCCCTCACACCTGGCCCAACACAATTAACGCCTCACACCTGTGTCCCCCCCGTCACCGCCGCAGTGTCCCACTCGTGGCGCAGTCACCCCCCCCCCCCTGTCCACTTCTTGTTTTTTGTTGGCCTCTTCTTTATGTAATCTCTCTCTCTCTCTCTCTCTCTCTGTGTCTGTCTGTTTGTTTGTTTGTTTCTCTTTCTATCAATGCATTTTTACGCCTGTCTCTGCTTGTCTGATCTCGTGTATTTCTATTCTTATCACCCATACGCGCGAATATATATTTACAGGGGTAGTTAGTTAGTGTGTGTGTAATAATAATAATAATATACGGTTTATTAATAGAGTTGCAATGATATGCGTTGAATACATTTACAGGGCTGTACAGTACATAAATCAGGACTTGTGTGTGTGTGTGCCCACTAATTTGTGTGTTTGCGTATGTACAGTACTGTATCCTCTTTTATTAACATCGCGTATAACTTCATTCACTGATTTATCCATTACCTGAACCTGTTTTTTTTTTTTAACGTCCATCTGTCCTTTTGGGATTGTCTTAGGTTTAGTCTTTCAACTTGGCGATGCATTAGGTGTTAATATATCAGTGTTTCTACTAATGCCCACAGTACGGTGTCCCGACCTCCTGATATCAATACATTAATTCCTTCTACGTTATATCTATCTTTATCGTTCTCTGGAAAAAATAAAATCTTTATTTACGGTACCCTTGTATTTGTGTCAGTCCACATGTTTATTCCCAATCTGTCGTTTCCCGCATGTAAAGTAGGATAGCCCTTGCATAACTTAGCTTAAACAGTGTGGTCACTACGCTTCGCTTTACGAGCTCTCTTCCTCCACTCCTTCTCTCTCTTACACACACACACACACACTTCATCTACTTTCACTTATTTGACACTGGCGAGCGTTCACAAAGATGATGTTAGGGGAACGTACAGTAGTGTCTCGCTCAGGTTGTGGGCGATGAAGATATTTGGAACGGTACGCAAATGTTGACGCCATTGTTACAGTGCTTTAGGTTTTGTTGACGTAGTTAAAGGATTATCGGATTATCTGGTCGCATAGCACTCATGTAGTGACCGGATTATCATATTACCTTATTAAGGCAGCAACTGATGTAGTTACGGGACTGTCAAATTACCATCGTGAAGCAACGCCCGGTGCTGTTATGGCATGTTCGTTTATCAAATGCTTTACTCATGCTGTTATAGGATCATTAATTACATAGTGCTATACTGATGCTGTTATGGCATTGTCAATAATCTACTGATGCTGTTATGTCAATTGGTTGTGCTACACTGAGGCCGTTTTGTTCTGATACTGTTACGGAGCTGTCACATTATACGCTTGTGCAGTACTGATGCTCTTGTAAGATTATCTACGGTATACTTACCTTCTTTAAGCAACAGACGGACAGTTAAAAGGCTGTCGAGATTAACTTGTTTTACAGCTCACGTAATTATATACAGTAAATATCAGAGTCCGTTCAATCGTACTGGTGTGACTACGATTTAATATGATGGCTTATTGTACAATTACCATGTAGCTTATTTTACGATTATTCTGTAGCCTATTTAAGATTATGTATAACTCAGTCAGGTTAAGCAAGTGTGACATGATTGGAAGGGTTATCATATTAAACAGCCCTAGTGAAATAGAAGCATTAATGTATTTATATAATTCTCAGATTATCTAATAAGATTATAGTAGTATTTTTGTAGTTGTAGCCTTACTAAAGCATCACTGTTATAGTTTTCAAATTATTTACTATATATCCACTGTTTTGATTGTGATTATCGGATTATATAATGACATTGTTTATATATAATTACCAGAATATGGGGAGACTGTTTTAGCTATAAATAATTTCTTGATAATTACATAACAGTAAAGACGTCTTTATATAATTATTTTACATTACCTTAGGAGTGTCAGGTCTCATATAGGGCTGTACTAATGTAATTATATATTATCAGATTATCTTGTATAGTTTCTGGATTATCAGGTCACGCAGTATTGTACGGATGTAATTATAGGATTATCAGATTAAATTGAATCACGCAGTAGGTGGAGAGAGAGGCTGTGTTGTATGTGAGCTGGTGTGGTGGTGGTTGTTATATGAATGATATTGCTTTTATGATGATATTGATGATGATGACGGGGATGATAATGATTTATGAGAATGATAGGATAATAATGACTTAAGATGATGAATATAATAATGACTTGTCAGGATGAAGAAGATAATGATAACTTCTGAAGATGATAAGCGTGGTTGATGGTGATGGTAAACATGATAATGATAATAGTGAAGATTGGTTGAGAGAGAGAGAGAGAGAGAGAGAGAGAGAGAGAGAGAGAGAGAGAGACGCTGACCACACTGGATCATTTGATGTGCATTTTACATATACCAGCTACGCCCTCTCTACCACACTACTAGCCCCCCTTTACCACACTACTAGCCCCCCTTTACCACACTACTAGCCCCCCCTTTACCACACTACTAGCCCCCCTTTACCACACTACTAGCCCCCCCTCTACCACACTACTAGCCCCCCCTCTACCACACTACTAACCCTCCTCTACCACACTACTAGCCCCCCCCGCTACCACACTACTAGCCCCCCCCCTTTACCACACTACTAGCCCCCCCTTTACCACACTACTAGCCCCCCCCCCTTTACCACACTACTAGCCCCCCCCTTTACCACACTACTAGCCCCCCCCTTTACCACACTACTAGCCCCCTCCTTTACCACACTACTAGCCCCCCCCCCTTTTACCACACTACTAGCCCCCTCCTTTTACCACACTACTAGCCCCCCCTTTACCACACTACTAGCCCCCCCTTTACCACACTACTAGCCCCCCCTTACCACACTACTAGCCCCCCCTTTTACCACACTACTAGCCCCCCCCCTTTTACCACACTACTAGCCCCCCCTTTTACCACACTACTAGCCCCCCCTTTACCACACTACTAGCCCCCCTTTACCACACTACTAGCCCCCCCTTTACCACACTACTAGCCCTCTCTACCACACTACTAGCCCCCACACTACTAGCCCTCCCACTACTAGCCCCCCACTACTAGCCCCCCCACTACTAGCCCCCCACTACTAGCCCCCCCTCTACCACACTACTAGCCCTCTCTACCACACTACTAGCCCTCTCTACCACCCAACCACCCCCTCCCTACCATCCAGCCACCCTTCCTTACTACCCAACCATCCCTCCCTACCACACAACCACCTCTCCCTACCACACTACCACCCCCTCCCTACCACCATATCCTTCTAAGCCAGCGTTCGTGCTCTCTGGTGGTCATATCGATCAAGTTTGAGTGTCAGTAAAAGTCAGCATGGATCATTCACACGTGACCTTCTTGTGTGCAGTGGATGAAAACCTTCCCTCCCAAGAATCTCACTCCTCCTCCCCTTCTTCCTCGACGGTGATCAATATTTACTCAATTGATGGTCGCGTGAAACATCTCTGACTCCTATTTATTATTCGTTGGTAAATGTTCGTGTCACTAATTCTAGTTCGTTAACGTCTGTGTCATTCATTTAGTCCAACAGTCAATCACGGAGGAATATATCGTTGGTGTTATCTTTTATCTTTTTTTGTTATCTCGTCAGGTTAGAAAAAGTCTTGTATAACTTGACTGATTGATGTGTTTCGAACGTGAGGGATTCTTTTTTTTTAACAGTGCGGTTTGACTACTTTTGTTAAAATACATTTAGTAATTAATCTCCTAAGGTGAAGAGTTAAGTTACTGGTGGACAGTATCTGAGGATATGTATTATTAACACACAGACATCAGTAGTGTTAGTGTTAATAGCATTCCTAATTCTCAGCAGGTGTGTGATAAGCATTACAAAAGCGAAAACCAATATCAGGAAAATGTAAGGTAGCTGGTGAACGTCAGTGGAGGGTGATGCAGGCAGGGTCGATGCCGCCACACCTCTATTATTAATCATATTGGTAGTCTGAACCCGGACCCACGACTCTCTACCTCCAAACACTGTCACTCTGGAACACTACAAAACTCACCCATTGTACACATGTGGCTTTTAAACACATGGACTGTTTGTGGTTTAAGTGAGTCTCACATACACTCACCACGTCGAAACAGATCACCTTAAGAAGTCAGAGATACAGTGGAGGGATGTTGTGAGGAGTGGTTCTCAGAGTTGGCTATAGATTTAAGTATAGCTGGATAGGATTTCAATATCGTTTTGTCGACTGTTTATTTATTTTGATGCATATCAGTCGATATGGTGAAGAAACTGCATGTATTATGTATCTACTTGAATATCGTCTGGGTTGGTAGTGTTATTACCAGAGATATTATAAAAAACGGAGTGGAAGATGTAATTGCTTCCCGAAGGTAAGTCTTGTGCTGTGATTCTGAATCGGATGTTAAGTTAGAGGCTGTACAGACCTCAGGTGATGCTAGGTCTCGGCTCACACAGGTACAGTACACAAACCAAACAAAACAGTGTAGGTTTCTTGTTTTGGGTTCGTTTTACACTAACTTCTGTAATGGAGTATTGAGACTGTAAACTCCACCGTATTGAACTGCAACAACCGATATAGTCTAGTACTGTCATGAATTCTGTATAGGTTTGCCTCTCCCACGAAGTCCAGGTCTTAAGTGTAATGCTGCCAGGCGTCTCAATGTTACGATGGCTTTATGAACACACTTTACATTTCTCAGTTTCTGTAGTAAAATTTGATTGATTATTTGGCAACAACATTTCCGATTAACTGCTCGCGCCTCTCATAAATTTTTCGGGAGCCTCTCAACTTTGTCCATTTTCTCTCGCTCATTTATTTTAGATATTTGTTCTAGGTATCAGCGCTGGGAATATGATCTTTATACTGTGATTAATAGCTCGCCTTCGTCTTGAGTTATTTATGAGTTATATGCTTTATAGACGAAGTATATCTTAGGTTGGTAGTGTGAGAATTGAGTTAACTGCATTCCGTTCGACGCATTTCGCTTGTTTGGGTCGTGCTGTTGGTGTATTAGAATCTACTCTGGTAATCGCCACCACCAGCTCTACAATATAATTTAGTCTCCCCATGGTACGCTTTACAATTAATTATAGGCACCAGCATGCTATACCGAGCGCCCGGTCCCTATGTACTGTGTTCCCAGACCCTGAAAGTTTAAAGTGGGAAGGAAAATGAACTAATGACGTCAGGTGTATAATGTAGTTAAGTATCACGGTTCATAAGTTCGGTAATTCTGTTTTTGAAGCTCCTGCGGCGCTGGGTCTACCAACGTCAAACTTGGCGTGTAGAGCGATGGTCTTATTAGGTTGGTTGTGAGGGGGTGGGTGCCTGTAATAGAAGGTTGCATTTATGGGGGGGGGGGGGGTAAAAAGTAGGTCGTTTGCCTGCCACGCTGCCATTACTGATCAGTTGCTGGTTGCGCGATGGGAGGGAGGGAGGGAGGTGAGACCCCCAAGGAATGGCCACTAGTCCTGCCTCACACTGAGCTGTACAATGTTGAAACTACCCTTAGGAGACGGCTATCAGGGACGCCAAATCCAGGTCCCTCTTTGTTTTTTCCCCCTGACTTAAAGATTTTACTATGAGAGTTTGATCCTGATCGGTTAATCTGCCGAGTCGATAGCGGATTTAAGTGTAACAGCTAACATATCACCGCAGCTCTGATATGGTTATGACAAGTTAAGTGAAGCGCTACATTGTCATAATGAGATTCTTGGAACCCCTAACTACAACACTGAATTTCTCCCATCACCCTCACTAGATAGCGCTGCCACCCACACCTGTAAACCCCATTACCGACACGCATGCATAATAAACCAACTCTCTTTCTCTCCAAAAATTGACTGTCAATCAAACAGAAGCATAACATTAATAGAACCTTCGTGTTTCACCTTTTATTTTTTATATACTTTCCTTCCTGGAATTTAAATTTTGATATCTAGACACAAAGTAGATAAACAAACATGAAAATCCGGCTCGTTCGTATTACAGTAGACGTCTGTGATAGATTACCGATACTGTATAAAAAAAATTAGACTTCACCGCAACACGTGGAGATAAACTTCCCTCCTCTTCTTTCTTAATGCAACACCGAGACATTTCCTAGTCATAGATACAGATGAAGTTCGTTTCCATAATTCTGTTTTGTTTACCGCTTGGCATCATATGATAGTCATAGACGGCGCGTGAACTCTGGTCCTTCCTTGTTTATTGACGAGCGTTGGATACATGTTAGTCACGGGTTAAAATGTTCCTCGGGCATAAGTCACTATTATTTAGGAGCGCTGCCACACGTTTGCTGGAGTATAACCTTGATTTTTTTTGTTTGAGTCTGGAATATTGTTATATTTTATCGATGCATGTACTTACAACTCGAAGTGACTTTTGTGGGTGTTTCTTCATTATTTATTAAATAGTTGTAATTACAGTTTATTATTATTATTATTATTATTATTAGTAGTAGTAGTAGTAGTAGTTGTGACGTTTTAGTGATATGTGAACGAAAGTCTTTGTGTATTTTAATTGACTATTTTATTTGGAGACATACAGTACAGGTATATCGGTAATGATACACTCAGGTGCGCTCTCATCCGTTACGTAATATTATTCGCCAAAAGCTGTCCTGACCAGAGTAGGGCAAGAGAAAACCTTGCGGTCACCTGTTCTGCTTCTACGCTCACGTTAAATAAAGTGAAGTAAGATGAAATGAAATGTAACTACAATTAACAACTGCTACGTTTTTGTTAATGTGGCCTCCAGCATCCCCCAACAGCCACACCTTCGCCGCCATTTTATTGCCATTTTATTGCCATTTTATTGCGTACTGCTGCTGCTACTACTACGTCCTACTACCAATAATAATAATAGTAATAACAACAACATCCACCAGACTCAGAAGTGTCGACCATTCAGCCATTTACCAGTCCAGTGTTTCAGTAGGTAACCCGGACCAATTTGTAATCATCAAGGCAGGTATGTAAATCAGCGTCGGGAGTTCCGTGGCGAACACAAGTGATAATGCAGCTTCGGGAGAATTGGGGATGAAGCCTCAGGGGATAGGGATATGTAGTGTCAGAGGGGTTTGAAGCTTCACGTTATGGTGGGTTGAAGCCTCGGGGGATAGGGAGATGTAAGTACTGTAAGGGAGGGGTTTGGAGCTTCAGATCATGGGGGGTTGAAGCCTCGGGGGATAGGGAGATGTAAGTACTGTCGGAGGGGTTTGAAGCTTCACGTTATGGTGGGTTGAAGCCTCGGGGGATAGGGAGATGTAAGTACTGTCGGAGGGGTTTGGAGCTTCAGATTATGGGGGGTTGAAGCCTCGGGTTAGGAAGATGAAGCTCAGGTTATGCGGGAGATGGTAGAAAGATACTTCAGTAATTCACCTTAGAGAGTTGAGCTAAGCTTATAGGACGACATCCCACGTAACGTAACCTAACCACACCTACAGACCAGACCAAACCTTACCTAACCTAACCAGACCAAACCTTACCTAACCTAACCACACCTACAGACCAGACCAAACCTTACCTAACCTAACCTAACCTAACCTTACCTAACCTAACCAGACCAAACCTTACCTAACCTAACCAGACCAAACCTTACCTAACCTTACCTAACCTAACCAGACCAAACCTTACCTAACCTAACCAGACCAAACCTTACCTTACCTAACCTAACATGACCAAACCTA
Source organism: Homarus gammarus (assembly GCA_958450375.1). Lineage (NCBI taxonomy): Eukaryota > Metazoa > Arthropoda > Malacostraca > Decapoda > Nephropidae > Homarus > Homarus gammarus. The sequence continues at coordinate 764,407 of CAUDMG010003307.1, read as the reverse complement.
ACCAAACCAAACCAAACCTTACCTAACCTAACCAAACCTTACCTAACCAGACCAAACCTTACCTAACCTAACCAGACCAAACCTTACCTAACCTAACCAGACCAAACCTAACCTAACCAGACCAAACCAAACCTAACCTAACCAGACCAAACCTTACCTAACCTAACCTAACCTAACCTAACCAGACCAAACCTAACCTAACCAAACCTTACCTAACCTTACCTAACCTAACCAAACCTTACCTAACCTAACCAGACCAAACCTTACCTAACCTAACCAGACCAAACCTTACCTTACCTAACATGACCAAACCTAACCAAACCAAACCAAACCTTACCTAACCTAACCTAACCAAACCAAACCTAACCTAACCAAACCTTACCTAACCTAACCTAACCAGACCAGACCTTACCTAACCTAACCTAATCTTAGTCATCTTAACCTAACAGCAGAATTATTTTGTTACCATCTGAATGAATTTGCTGTCATCTGGGTTATTATTTCCCCCTATTATGTATCTACCACCTGAAGTATATATTTACTACCTGTATTATAATCTACCACCTTTTTTACGTTATCTACCACCTATTTACTTTATCTACCACCTTTTTTACGTTATCTACCACCTATTTACTTTATCTACCACCTATTTACGTTATCTACCTCGTGTATTATTTGTCTACCACCTATACTATATGGTTACTGCATAGATTAGTTCTCTTATATTATTTACCCGCCGCCGCCTGGACTGTAAACACAACATTGGCTCCAGCACACCAGGGTAGCACGGAGGGTCTGCTATCAGGACTAACCCTATGGCCTAGTGAGCTTTAGGGGGTCTTAAGCCAGTCGATGGTAAGCTTACTGTCCAGGTCGATGTTTTAACTAATGCATGTGTAATAGCGCTTATTCGTTCTGGGTTTTCGTTTTTTTTTTTTTTTTTTGGAAGTAAAAAAAGATGAATTATTTTTTTTTTTCATGTAGCTTTATTACCAGGGTTAGTGTGCAAGTTTGGGATGCCTTGTAAATAAAGTTGAAGGTTTCTGTTCCTAGCACCCCTCTCTTCCTCTATCAGTTTATCTATTTTGCAAGCAGTAAGTGGCGCTACCTGGCGAGGGTCGGCTGTCTTGTAATCATAACCTGCAGTATTTCGTCCATTCAGCATTACAGCCAATGATCATGCTCCCCGTGCCCGATCAGCTCCTCTCTGTATACTTAAGAGAGATTAACTGCCAAATTAACACACTCCGGACACACTAGACGATCACAGTTGTAGTGCAGGTGATAGGAAAATAATGACACGGGTCACCAATTCCGTTTATTTTATTTATTTTTCGTCAGTTTTACCCCCGTGTAGGGCTTAAAATACTGAAATGTTGAAGTGTGCGGCAGTTTTAACTAGGTTTCGCCTCCCCGTAAAGCTTCTATCAGTGCCTGGTTGACCAGAAACACACGTGTCCCTTGGGGGCAATGGCGCGACCCATGTCCAATACCCAGACCATTTCCTCACTCGCGGCGTGTCCAACCTGGCCACGATGCTGGGCTAAGATTGTGGAGGTGATTTATATTGTTTGAAGTGTGTGTGTGTGTGTGTGTGTGTGTTTTCTGTAACCACATGAATGTGAAGATTTTTGGTTATTGTCCACACTTGTGTGCCTCCATTTACGTACATATACAGTACAGGGCGTGTCTGGTACCTGACCTCCCTCTTTCCTATCCCCTTCCCTTCCCCTCATCCTTCCTCCTCCTCCTCCTCTCCTGCTCTTCCTCTTCGTCCGTTACCACACAAGAAACGAACCAAAACAACCAGATTTAACGCTTCACACGACCCAAGACGTTGACAGCCGCGTGGCAGACATATTGGAGATATCCAAGAACCCTCCTGGCTGACAAACAGCTTTTGTATCCACACCCAACATTTCCTGTGGGAGGGCAGGTGATACCGTCGCCACCCGCCCACGGCCACACATGTGATACCGTCGCCACACCCGCCCACGGCCACACATGTGATACCGTCGCCACACCCGCCCACGGCCACACAGGTGATACCGTCGCCACACCCGCCCACGGCCACACAGGTGATACCGTCACCACCCGCCCACGGCCACACATGTGATACCGTCACCACCCGCCCACGGCCACACAGGTGATACCGTCGCCACACCCGCCCACGGCCACACAGGTGATACCGTCACCACCCGCCCACGGCCACACATGTGATACCGTCGCCACACCCGCCCACGGCCACACAGGTGATACCGTCACCACCCGCCCACGGCCACACATGTGATACCGTCACCACCCGCCCACGGCCACACAGGTGATACCGTCACCACCCGCCCACGGCCACACAGGTGATACCGTCGCCACACCCGCCCACGGCCACACAGGTGATACCGTCACCACCCGCCCACGGCCACACAGGTGATACCGTCACCACCCGCCCACGGCCACACATGTGATACCGTCGCCACACCCGCCCACGGCCACACAGGTGATACCGTCACCACCCGCCCACGGCCACACATGTGATACCGTCACCACCCGCCCACGGCCACACATGTGATACCGTCACCACCCGCCCACGGCCACACAGGTGATACCGTCGCCACACCCGCCCACGGCCACACAGGTGATACCGTCACCACCCGCCCACGGCCACACAGGTGATACCGTCACCACCCGCCCACGGCCACACAGGTGATACCGTCACCACCCGCCCACGGCCACACAGGTGATACCGTCACCACCCGCCCACGGCCACGCAGGTGATACCGTCACCACCCACCCACGGCCACACAGGTGATACCGTCACCACCCGCCCACGGCCACACAGGTGATACCGTCACCACCCGCCCACGGCCACACAGGTGATACCGTCACCACCCGCCCACGGCCACACAGGTGATACCGTCACCACCCGCCCACGGCCACACAGGTGATACCGTCACCACCCGCCCACACAGGTGATACCGTCACCACCCGCCCACACAGGTGATACCGTCACCACCCGCCCACGGCCACACAGGTGATACCGTCACCACCCGCCCACGGCCACACAGGTGATACCGTCACCACCCGCCCACGGCCACACAGGTGATACCGTCACCACCCGCCCACGGCCACACAGGTGATACCGTCACCACCCGCCCACACAGGTGATACCGTCACCACCCGCCCACACAGGTGATACCGTCACCACCCGCCCACGGCCACACAGGTGATACCGTCACCACCCGCCCACGGCCACACAGGTGATACCGTCACCACCCGCCCACGGCCACACAGGTGATACCGTCGCCATACTCTCACCTGTCAGTGTAATGTGACCACAACGGTTACACCAAACGCAACAATAGTCAAGTTCATTTATCTTTTATTTACAAAACAATTTCTATTTATTTTTATACCGATTTAAAGCAAAAGAGATCCACTACAATGTAAGGCTTAAACTGCACTTAACACATTAATCAAATGACCTCGTTCAGCATAAAAGACTAGACTTGTTTAGTTCAGTAGTTTTATTAACACTCGGTCAATATTGTCAATATATATCAATTTATGTATATTACCATTAATTTATTATTTGCATTCTTGTTTATTTACATATTGTTATTTTTTACTTACATACGATAGCAAGGGCTGTATTATGCAGTGGCGTCCCGAGGCTGTGGGGAGGTAGATGTATGTACCGGGGGGAGGGGGGGTGAGGGTGTGGGAGACAGGAAGGAGGGGGTGGTGAGGGTGTGGGAGACAGGGAGGAGGGGGTGGTGAGGGTGTGGTAGACAGGGAGGAGGGGGTGAGGGTGTGGGAGACAGGGAGGAGGGGGTGGTGAGAGAGTGGTAGACAGGGAGGAGGGGGAGGTGAGAGTGTGGGAGACAGGGAGGAGGGGGTGAGGGTGTGGTAGACAGGGAGGGAGGGAAGGAAGGAGGGGCGCCAAATACCTCCTTTTCAGCAGTGTTGGATTTTCTCAAACTTCGGGATCAGGTGTAGGATCGCCACGTATCCTTCAGGAATCCTTCACGGTGTCTTGGCTATTCAGAGTGCCGTCCGCCCGCCGCCCACAAGCCAATACCAGCCACGTCCACACAGGAAATTACTCTTCCGCCTGCGATGGATTCCTGTCAATCCCGTCCGCCTTTACTATTTTGCCGTCACTCTCCTCCACCTGTTCTGTTTTTACCGTCACTTCCGCCTATTAGTTGTATTTTTTCCGTCAGTCGTGTCCAACGCTTCATTTGCGTCAGTTTCGTTTAGCTGTTCTTGACGGCTGTCAGTCCTGTCTATCTGCTCTGTATGGCTGTCATTTCTATTTACGGCTATCAGTCCTGTCTATACGGCTGTTTGTCCTGTCTATACGGTTGTCAGTCCTGTCTAGCTGCTCTATACGACTGTCAATCCTGTCTAACTGCTCTATACGACTGTCAATCCTGTCTAGCTGCTCTATACGGCTGTCAGTCCTGTCTAGCTGCTCAGTATGACTGTCAGTCCTGTCTAGCTGCTCAATATGGCTGTCAGTCCTGTCTAGCTGCTTGGTATGGCTGTCAGTCCTGTCTAGCTGCTTAATATGGCTGTCAGTCCTGTCTAACTGGTTAATATGGCTGTCAGTCCTGTCTATCTCCTTTATACAGCTATCAGCCTTGTCTAGCTGTTCGATACGGCTGTCAGTTCTCTCCTATCTGCTCAATATGGCCGCCAGTCTTCAGCTAATTACCTAAGGTTCTTAACTTTTGTCCTCCAGGATTGAGATTGATGAATAAAAATGAAGTTGATGATCCGTATTAAGGAGAATGGATAGATTTTCACAGCCTTTCACTTTTTATTCATTTCTTTATTGTCATTAATTATATTCTCCAGCGTTTATTGTAATTTGTTTTTAATTTATATTTATTCTTATCCGTATTTTAATTTCTTAGTTGTGATTTATCTATTTTTTATTTTAATTTCTTCTTATTCATATCTTTATTGCCATCATTTTCCACTTTATTGTCTTTATTGTATTTTTTCCTTTAAAACTCATTATAACAATTTAATATATCTTTAGTTTTTATATTTTTTTTATTTGGCTGTTATATCCGGGTTATAGTCACGGATTTCCTATAACACAACCTTTCTTTATTGACTGCCAAAATAAACTCACTTTTTTTCATATATTTTTTCCCCCCCCGACATTGAGTTTTTATTTAGTTTATCCTCTTATATGGAGCGTTTTAATCCTATTCCAATATTCATTTTACCCAGGTTATATATTTTTGACATTTAATTGAAAATATATTAAAGTTTGAGTGGAAAGAGCTCTAGCGAGGTGAAATATGCTGTTAATTTTGGTCTTGTCTCAATAGTGTGTGTGTGTGTGTGTGTGTGTGTGTGTGTGTGTGTGTGTGTGTGTGGTTAAGTGAAGGTCGTATAAACATTAATGTAGATGAGGCGGTAAAGAAACGTCATCACATCCTTAACGTTAATCAGATATAAGGTTAGGCTATGCATCCCCTCCTCTCTCCTCTCCCCCCTCCCCTTCTCTATCCCCTTCCTCTTCCCCTCCCCCTCTTCCCCTCTCCTCTCCCCCCACACACCTAAGGACCACCAAATACAGTTCACTTTAATTAAAATAGGTTTGAAGTGCATAAACAACGTGGGATCAGGAGACGAGAGAGAGAGAGAGAGAGAGAGAGAGAGAGAGAGAGAGACGTACGTATAAGGAAGGTCTTCGAATCCATAATACAGTACAGTACATCCTCCTACCTTGGGGGGGTCCTACACTGCTGAACTTCTACACCCTGCAGTTACTTACGATCGTTAAATAGACACACTAACTTGTTACAGAGTCTTGGCCCAATGTAACCCCCCCCCCCCCCCCCGCGAACTTACGGTGTTATCCTCAGGGGCTCCTCAGAGAGTGTCTTGAGGCGTATTACCGTTGTTGTGAACCTTACTCGAGGGGTTGGGTGAAGTATTGTTCCCCTGGAGTTACAGAATTCGTTTATTTTTCAAGGTGATTCATGGGCTTGTATCGAGGTAGTAATATTAGGATTTGTATTTTGTATTGTTTTCAGCTATTGTAGATTTTTATTATTTATTTATGACCTTCAAGTATCGTAGTTTTATTTTTATTTATTTTTTTTTACTGTAGTCTATTTTGTCTGCTTCCTACAACAATAATTTGATCACCTTTCAGCTCCCCCCCCCCTTCCCCCCACCTCCCTCTCACCCCCTTCCCCCCACCTCCCTCTCACCCCCTACCTCCACCTCCCTCTCACCCCCTACCTCCACCTCCCTCTCACCCCCTCCCTCCACCTCCCTCTCACCCCTTCTCTCCACCTCCCTCTCATCCCTTCTCTCCACCTCCCTCTCACCCCCCTCCCCCACCTCCCTCTCACCCCCCCTCCCCCACCTCCCTCTCACCCCTTCTCTCCTCCTCCCTCTCATCCCTTCTCTCCACCTCCCTCTCACCCCCCTCCCTCTCACCCCCTCTCTCCACCTCCCTCTCACCCCCTCTCACCCCCTCCCTCTCACCCCCCTCCCCCACCCCCTCCCTCCCCCCCCCAGGCGAGATGGGTCAGATTTTAATCGATGGCCTTATAGAGCCCAAAACCCAGCTGTTGTGAAGACCATAACATCAAACACTCCTCCTCAATCCCTTTTTTTTTTAGTCCATGGTATCGAACCTGTGACCCCCCATAAGTTAGGGAACACGTCGAGTTACTCCACCAACACCGCCACGTTTTCTTAAAGAGTAACAAACGATATTATGCTACGAAGTGTCTTTTAATTATGGTCCTTCATTATTTTCTCATTAGTGAGGTAATTTGTAAATTTCCGAGGGAGATGACTCTTCTCATATTAATTACTCGGCTAGTTCATAATGGAGTCTTCATTTTTTGTCAGGCCGCCATCACTGGAGCGTCCTGTTGTCATCACTCCGGCGTCCTCCTGTCTTGCTGTCTGTCTGTCTGTCTCCGTACGTGCGTTGCTGTGCCTTTGTCGGTAAGTACTGTATTTGTCTGTTAATGTATATTCTTCTGTCCATAAGTCCTTGTGTGTGTTACCGTCTATTCCTGTGACCGTAAATTCGTGTCTGTATAAGGATATTCCTGTATGTGTGCGCGTGTTTTTCCCAAGATCCAGTCCCACTTTCCTCCACGTGTGTTGTTCATCATCCATGGCAGCTACAGTGCATGCCAGACGCCCCAACAATATCGGTGGTGAAAATCTAGTAGAAATATTTGCCAATAATAAGAATTCTGCAAATCAGCCACAGAAAACACCGAAAGTTACGCTGTACATTATCTTGATTAATGTATATTTGTGCTGTACCTCTGTTTACTTGTCCGTCCGTCCGTCCAAAATTCCCGATTCTTAAATAATCTGAAAAACACTTGGCGGATCGTAGTGAAATCTAGTATGTACCTTTATTGTGATGTATATCTTGACTAAGGTTAATGTTTCACAAATTTCACCTGTGTCATCAGTAAATGGTGTCCTTGTTGGATTAGTTAAGCGTGTCAGGATACTTAAATGTCAATAGCCTAAGGACTGACGACACCACCATTATGATGTCGATACCTTGTGAAAAACTCTGTACCTCTACCTATACACTTGTACCCGCACCATATACCTATACACTTATACCCGCACCATATACCTATACACTTATACCCGCACCATATACCTATACACTTATACCCGCACCATATACCTATACACTTATACCCGCACCATATACCTATACACTTATACCCGCACCATATACCTATACACTTATACCCGCACCATATACCTATACACTTATACCCGCACCATATACCTATACACTTATACCCGCACCATATACCTATACACTTATACCCGCACCATATACCTATACACTTATACCCGCACCATATACCTATACACTTATACCCGCACCATATACCTATACACTTATACCCGCACCATATACCTATACACTTATACCCGCACCATATACCTATACACTTATACCCGCACCATATACCTATACACTTGTACCCGCACCATATACCTATACACTTATACCACCCGCACCATATACCCTGCACAAGTGTTTGTGTATGTCCTTCAAACAAAGGTGTCGATATTCTCAAAAAATCCTCCACCCATTAGAATATTCTCCCTCATTCTCCCTCTGATTTAGTTAACGTTAAGAGACCAAACCCCACTGACAGTTTTTAAGTCACGTTGCAAATTTTGACGTTACGATATTTTAGGAAGGGTATTTGGTTTTGAAGCTTAAAGCGAGGCTGTTTGATGCGTCCTCACGTCTCCAGTAAGGGGGAAAATTTAACCTTACAAACTGTTGAAAACCCGAAGCCTCGAACCTGAAACTCTTACTCGCTCCCTCACCCGGTTGCTCAGATATATGTAGATACAAAACACTTGTCGGGCCGTGTAAAGGGCGGGGCATTGATATCCTTGCTTGTGTGTGTTTTTTTTTTTTTGTATTTCCCACGAGTGATTTATTCAGCAGGTGTATGGATGAGTGAGGCGAGTGAGTGAAGGGGGTTGTGAGTGGCAGCAGGAACAGTCGGCAGCGTACAAGATAAAGATTTATTAGGATTCTTCGATAAAGAGAATTCGAGGGTTAGGAAGGATTGATAGGACCGAAATGGAGATGAATTTCCTGGAGGAGGCTGCAGTGCGTTATGGGGTGGGGGGAGAAGAGAGGAGGGGTGATGTGGAGGAGGCTGTGGGTTAGGGGGTAGAAGGGGGATGTGGTGGAGGCTGTGGGTTAGGGGGTAGAAGAGGGGATGTGGTGGAGGCTGTGAGTTAAGAAAGGGGAACGGAATTTGGAGAAGTCTATAGATTAAGGGGGGAGGGGAGGGGATCTGGAGAGGTAAGTGGAAGGAGGGGGGAAGACAAGGGAGACGGGATCTAGAGAAGGCTGTGGGTTAAGGAAGGAGGGGGAAGGGGATGTGGGTAAGAAGGTAAGTGGAGGAAGGTTAGGGGTAGGGAGGGGAGGTATTGAGGAACGAAGGGAAGTCTCGGGAAGAAATGGATTAAAAGGAGGTGATGGTCGGCGGGCGGCGGTGATAGAGGACGTAGTGGTCTGGTCCGGACACGTCTTAGAGAATGGATGAGGGATCGGTGAGAGAGATTGAGGAAGGAAGGAAGGAAATGGAGAAAATAAAAAGAGCGAAATAAATAGTATGATCAGATAAAGAGAGAGAGAGAGAGAGAGAGAGAGAGAGAGAGAGAGAGAGAGAGAGATGGAAAAAAAAAGCGAGGCAGATGGAGATTTATAGATAAGTAAAGATAGACACAAACTGAATATGAAAATAAATGGAGAGAAAGAACACCAAAGAGAGAAATGCTGACGTAGATAGGAAAAAATGATAGGAAAAATTGGATTAGAAAAAAAAAAGATAGTTGGAGAGAGAGAGAGAGAGAGAGAGAGAGAGAGAGAGAGAGAGAGTGTTTAACTATTTAACATTTGAGGAACAGTGGCAGACTGGCTCGACAACACACCAACTTCAGTCTATCTTCTTGTCACCGAGGATTCTCTCTCTCTCTCTCTCTCTCTCTCTCTCTCTCTCTCTCTCTCTCTCGGTTACGTCTGATAGGTGATGACTCCCTCGGTGTGGTCCTTCCTTCCTTCCTTTTTATTTCTCATCTCTCTCTTTTTCTTACCCATCTCATTC